>JABSTQ010001422.1:0-19650 GCA_013358835.2 Ixodes persulcatus | reverse complement strand
AAGAGCTCACCCGCACATGTCAAGCTTATATACGCCTCGGGGAGAAAAGGATGTTAGTAGGAAGTGTCGGGCGCAGTGTCGGTGTTGTGTTTCTGTATGTGTCGGTGTTGTGTCCAACGTGGTACTCATGTTGTCTGTGATGTATGTAGGGTTGCTGTCTACTCGTGATGGTTATCAGCGTATTAACAAAGTCCTGATTGTTTTTTTTTTGTTTTTTTTCACTGGCTGCTAGAAATCTCACTAGGTGGCGGAAGTTACCGCCCGACTCCAAATAGTTTGCTCGAGTTATTTATAAATGTAAGTTCGGTATTCGCTTTTCTGTCTAGCGGTTTCGTCGTAGCTGCCGACGCCACCGACCACCGACGACGCACGTACGTACCTTTGCACATAGCTACGTCCGCCGCTTGGAGACTGTTTACTGTGTATAAAAGACATCGAACGAGAACAAACGCGTCCTGTGTGATTTCGATTCGGCTGAAAGGCGCGCGGCTCGCTGGGCTCGTCTCTCGCCTGTTCTCGGCTGCTGGCCGCCATGTTTCATAAGGAACACGCTGAACCGTGTTTCTCGTAAGGCAGACGCGGTGTAGCGTGTTAAGTTTACACGGCACCTCGTGTGTAGGCGAATAACGCACATGGCTGCGTGTAAAACGAACATGTTTCGACGTGTCCGCTATGGGACAACGGTTTACACGTCTGGCCGTGTTATTTTTGCAAACAGCGTAGGGCGCCCTATGGTTTGAAGACCGGTTTCTCCGCTGCATTTCCATAGAAGTTGAGCTTTTTTATTTTTGTACTTTTTCCTCAGGTAAGTTCGCTCTTTGCGAATTTCATAGAAAAAATGCACCACCTGTGGCCAACGCTGTACAAAATCGGAACGCGATAGGTTAAGAAACCGATTTTTGCGGTCGATTTAAAGAGCCTGGCCGCTATTTGGGACACGCGGTAGACGCAAACAAAGCAAATGTGGGAACCACGTACAACACATTCTGCGTTTCCCAACTTCGTGCTCATAATCAAGAAAAATGTATTGTCTGAACCTTTTGTTCTCGTTAACGTGTTTCTCGGAAAGACTCAGAAAACGAATATTTTGCAAAAAGCATTACACAATTTTTTTTTTATTATTATTATGGAGGCTACTGACTTACACCCCATAGGACGGGAGACAAAATATCTTCGCATATTTCTTCTTCCCACCTAGACACATAAAACTTCCGCAGTGTCGTCATACACGTTAGAGACCCCAGGCTAGCGGTTGTACTGCACTGGCTAGATTGCTCATCTACTGCGAGTGACTCGTCGCAACTTTGAAATGGCAGACCAACCACACGCTGTATAAATATCCACACAACCCCAATTATTATTAGTGTCGTCATAGTCAAACGGCTCTTCTGAAAAGAGTAAAACGAGCGCCACCAGTCCTTTGCTTGTTTCCCGAATACAAAGAACCTTTAGAATAAGAATTTAAGAAAGGCAAGTAACAAATGCTGCATATAAATGCCAAAGTTAAAACACTCAATTTTTTTTCCTTTTGTGCAAAATTATGTTTTATTGTTACAAACTTACAACCGAAAATCCGGCTGTAACGATGGAACGCAAAACGTGAAGAAAATTGTTCCTCCGAAAAGTAGGCATCACACTGAAAAAAAGGTTAATGTCGTATTGGTCGTTGCGAAGCGGCCCATTA
Source organism: Ixodes persulcatus (assembly GCA_013358835.2). Lineage (NCBI taxonomy): Eukaryota > Metazoa > Arthropoda > Arachnida > Ixodida > Ixodidae > Ixodes > Ixodes persulcatus. Next base: position 17,966 of record JABSTQ010001422.1, on the reverse strand, counting down.
GGAAAAATTTATAATGCTTCGCATAATTAGTTTATCAATTCCATTCAATTAATTATGAGTAATTAGTATGTAGAAAATAAGATTTGTTACATTCATTTGAATGAACAAACGTTTTGAAGATCTTGCAAAACCCTAATCGCTTTTCTAAAAAGACGTTTTTTATTAGAAGCTAGGTATAAAGGGGTTTGTTAAAAAATATAAATATAATACTACAGCATTTTGTTTATATGGCCACAATTAAAGCTTGTACCTTGTCAGATGTGCCTTGTGAAACAGCAAGCTTTATTGCGTAATAAAATAGTTTTCAATCCGGATGGCGCACAATTTCACTTATTTTTAAACCTACGTGCTAAATAACACATTAATATTAGCAAATTAACTATACCACGCCGCAATATAGGCCAGGATAGCATGGCACCTATGCCAGAACGCAGAACTGCGACGAACAACGGACAGTATCCAAACCTTAATTTCAGACATACAAACGAAATACTACATTTTCTGTTCATATCTTTTGATAAGCCGCAATAATACTTTGCTATTAATAAAACACAAACCTAAAAAATCTGGGTTTTTGACAAAGTCGGTCTGGAATTCGCTAGATTTTTTTAAACTTTTATTCATTCAATTTTATGTAACGTATTTTATTTTTGACACATTACATTCAATTTTGATTTAAAAAAAAAAGTAAGAACCGAGTTCGAAGTTTCCGGTAATGTCAAGTACATTAAAAGATTTCAAGTAGGTCACACTTAAAAACTGGCCAAACTTCGCCAAAAAATATTAAAGAAACAAACGTGCCTTGTACTACGCTATTTTATTAGTTCACAAAATACCCACTAAGATTGATTAATCGAAAAGTTTTTTTCGATGATTTTTGGCAGCTTGGCAAGTTTTTAAGTGTGACCTACCTAAGATATTTGAATGACCTTCGCATCACCGAAAAGATCAAACTTACCGTTTTTTTTCTTGTTTAAGATGAATTCAATATAGGTTTAAAATAAAATATTTCGCATACTTTTGAATTAACCAATGCTCCGAACATCCGGCAAATTCGTGACCATTTTTTTAGTCATCACTTTTTGTTTGCGCTGTGTTTTATTGGCTGCAAAGTGATTATGGTTTCTTATCAAAAATAAACAAATATAGTGTTTCCACGTCAGATGGTGCAATGATGGTCCGGGTCATATTTTTTATATATATCTATGTTAAACATATATGTTAAAATCATGTTCTTAGGAGGAGCATTCAGCAATATGCGAGAGGCATAGCTTTTTTTTTTTTTTTCGGAGATATAAAGTTTCGAAGCTCAAGGTGTGGAGATTGTCAAAGTTTCGCTATGGTGCTTTGCACGGCCGTTCATTTCACACCGAAGCATGCATGTAGTAATATTTTTTTTACTTATAATATAAGAAGTTTACGACATGTACAAAATATACAAATTTAAAATAAAACAGTTCGATGCAAAAACGAAACACGTCAGACAGAACCCGTTTTAGAGACATATTTGCAAATTATTTATCAACGACTTATTTCATATAAAACGACTCAAAATATATAAAAATAATAATGTTTATACAAATTTCACGGATATATAACAACTTTGAGATTATTAGCTCATTTCTCCCAATGTGGCAAAATTGCACGTCATAATTTAAAAAATCTCCACTTTTTATTACTATTTTCAGCTCTCCTTAACCGCTTGCAGTGACTTGAACTAACTTGGGATGGCAAAACACCGAGTAACATATGACTTCCTTAAAAAAACGACATTAATTAAATTTTTACTTTAATTGAGCCACATTGCCTTCGTTATAGGGGCTTTGCCGCACGACGTTGGCTCCAAGGAGACATTTTCTAGAACCGACAAAGGCTCTACAGCGGTGCTGCTCTATCATAGGGTGTACAAAGTTATGGTCATTCTAGTTTATCTTTATATTCGTGTTTCAATACGAAGTCTCCTAATAATCCCATCCTTCTCCTCCTTTTCGAATCACATCGAAATTGGGTGTTTTTTACGGGGCGCCGTAAAAGGCTGTGCGTGCCTTATATCTCATTACTGTGGGTGGATTTAATAGTTTTTAGTTATGCCCACCATATCTGCAATTGAAAACGTACCTTTAAATTTTTTAGTTATAAAGTTAATTACTAAATTAATTATTGACTCAATTATATCAAACACTTACTTATTCCTAAAATTGTCCTTTGTCAGAAACCACTAACGCATCAACCCTGTTTTTGTGCGATGCGTATTTTCACAGGAACGATTTGGAACGCGTTTCGGGAAACACCCTCCTATGCATAGCTGAGTGCTTCTCCCAAGAACATAACTTTAATATACACCAACTCATGTTTACAAACAAACTGGAGCGCCCCTAGCGGATGCAACCGGGGCCGCGCATGCGCGATGGGGGTGTGGGCAAGAAGCTCGCCATCCCCCATAAACAAACCATTGAAATGCGATGTTGTCGGCGTCGGAGTGAGTCGCACTGCCCTTTTTCGCTTTCGAATTGCTGATTCTACGCCTTCCTGGCGATGTCTAACTATCTTGAGCGGCGTCAGCGAAATCACCGAGGCTCGATACACCGCAAAACTTCGCGTGAATAATGTGACATGCGGCGATTCATTCCGCGCGGACGCCGCACAATGGACGCTAAAGCCTGATTCGCATGATGAGATTTCGTTCGCCATTTTCAGTCGCGACGCCGCTCGGGCTGCAAAAGCGTGAACCGTAGCTGAGATATGGTCGACGTCGATACTGAAAATCGCAAGCAGAATCGGACCAAGTGAATTAGGCATAACAAGTCGGTGATGGTCACTGGTATCAATGATCAACTGTATCTACTGTTTACATCGAGCCTGCTTACAACCTTCAAATTTAAGTCTTTTGAGGCCTGCACTTACTTCTTATCACAAGTACCGGGCCAGCATTTGGTCTACGGGCCGGCGTTGTCTAATACCACTGTCAGACGGGAAAGTAAATGTCAATTTGATCGAATGTCATTCACCGCTCGGCGAATCAGCTCGTGATCCTGGTTCTTCATCGCTCAAGCTCATTGGCCGAGCTGTAATGTCATTTTGCTTAAATGTCATTTAACGTGCCCGTCTGACAGGGGTATTAGAGAGCAGACGACAAGCAGAAACGTTTGAAAGAGCAGACAACAGTTCGAACGATCAGGCGGCCGTTTGAACTTGAAGACACACTGACCGTAGTCCGCAGGTGGTCCGCACAACTTGACGGTTTTCTGGCGTTCATGTTGAAAAAAAAAACAAATAAATCTAATGACCACAAGTATCCGTGAATTCAACCGAAAGTGCTTCCCGCCCAAGCAATCGTTGTCCGACGGCGGCTGCTTTTCCCTTTTCACGGCACATATCCAGATTCTCGGACGAACCGAGCACGTGAAAACTGACCTTCAAACCTTTCTCGACACTTCTGGTACGGCCCCGGTCGCGGCGTTTTGACGAGAAGGCAGGTTTTTGTCTGGTTCCTTTCAAAACAACGCAGGAATGCACGTCTGGCATGGGGACTTCTGCCCACAGCCCCAGACCGGAAGTGCGACCGACGCGCCACCACCGCGCCGTGACGTCACAGAGTTGAGTTTGTGTATAGTATATTTTACAGAAATATACAAAATATGTTCCGCACCATCACTGTATCAACTGACATGGAAACACACAACAAGATAAAAGCTCTCTTGGTTATCAGGTTCTATCTGTATTCCTTTGGGTACGCATGGATAATTAGAAAGGATAAGCTGGTTTTTTTGTCGTCACACAATGTTGAACATTAAGTACCTACTTTGATACCGGCTCTCCAGATGCAACTTCCCTCGCCTTGTTTTCGTGGTGAGACTTTCCTCGTCTTCTTTACGGCCATGTGTATAGCTGGGATTTTCGGGACAAAATGTGTCCTGAAATCGGGACAAAATAGGGACAGGAAATGCCAAAGCATCGACACAATCTCCGGGACAATGTACGCTCTGTCAGTACGCTTAGAGTGCTTATTTGCGTTGAAATTTGTATTCTTCTTTTTATCATTTCACAGCAGCACGTCCTACTCTCGAGCGTTGGAGGAAATGAACACTATCATCTCAAGTGTTCGTTTTCTTAGGCTGTGCCTTTCCTATGTTAACGAATTCTTAAGTGAGAGAACGACCGCTCCACTTGCACAGAGACAAGTGGCAAAAACCTAGGGCTGGTTTGGCATCCAAATCATCGACCCCATTTGAAGTTTCTTTTTTTCTTCTTTTTTTTGTGTGAACGTGCCCATTTTTAGTTAAGGTTTTTTTTGAGCAACTTACTAAGTTTGTCTTTGGCAGAGCCATCCAACAACAACGCGCCTACAGGAGCGATAGCGAAAACGGCGGCGAGCGCGACTCTTTCTGGGGAGACTCGTGTCAGCAGCAAGCATGTAAGGAGCGTGCGCGGCACTGTCGGTCGGTGGCGTAGTATATCCAGCGCTTTAGAAGGCAGGGAAGGCAGCCGGCTCATATAAGGCGGTGCATACGGCATGAACGCCGTTGGAGCCGTTGGCGAAAGAATGCCACGCTGGCTCCTTGCTGATGAAAAAAAAAAATCAATGGGTAAAAGGCACACTGTGTAGAGACGTTTCAGTTAAGTAACTAGACACTTAAAAGAAAAACAATTGGAACAATATTGACTCTTTCGGAAGACTCGGCATAAAATCGGGACAATTTGACACAACAAAGTTGATGAAAACATAATAGAAATTGTTTTACAGACGTGTAAAAAAATTTCGTTGTGGGTATGTTGATCTATATTGCATCTCATGAGTTGCGTGCAGTAGGGGCAAAAGCACAGGCGCGAGGGCCTGGCTTTTATATTTGCTTTCCTTTCACGAGCACTCGCGAAATTTAGCCAGTGCAGTACAGCCGCTAGCCTGGGTCTTTAACGTACACCACGCAGTGACACACGACCGCACGCCGGTACGATGCTAATCCAGATCGAAACGGGCAGGGGTGAGGATTGAACCAGACTTGTGCCTATCTCAAATACTCTACTCAAGATACTGTATCTTAAATACTTTTTGGAGTATCTTAGTATCTTGCAAATACCTTTGATGGAGAGTATTTAATACTCTATTTTAATTACAATTCTGAGTATCTTGTACTCATTATCTTAAATACATTTTTGACATTCCGCCATTTTCCGAGTTTTTCGGTAGGAAGTGGCGTGGGCGTGGCACGAACAAACGTGAACATTCTTTCGAGCAACCGAATCCTGTTGCTAGCTCCGATTAGCTACGGTGACTTTAACTGAGCTCGTGAAAATATCGCTTTTTTGCCAACTGTGACTCATCATTCAGCCCAAAGTTCGTACAATGAAGGTTCTCCCCTCGCCTTCCCAAAGGCGCCTTTTGTTTGTGTAAAGTTTCCCCCCAAAAAATCCTCAAACAAAAGGTGTGATTCTACGAAAGTAAAGATGCCACCCTGACCCTGAGGCGCAAGCAGACCGGGAAACGACTAACGAGAACAATGCAGACTTGAGTGTCAAGAAAATAACAAATAGAAGAAAATGAGAAGTGGACACACACGAAAAAGTAGACATTTTTGGTTTGCTTTTTGTATATTTGACCCTGCTAAGGCAAAACGTCGAGGTTTTTTTTTTTTTTCTTTTCTTTGTGTTGTCAGTCCGGCACTTATTTCTCTCGCGAACACTGTCTGTAAGCGAACATTGATAAGCAGAGAACAGTACAGGAAACGAACTAGGAGCTGGATGACTCTCAAAATGCCAACAAAGTGTCCCCCGACGTTGAGTGCTTTTCTGAACGCAACCATATAATAGCCACTGCCGTGGCTATTATATGGGTTCTTTTTGTTATTCATTTACTCATATCCGTGTCGCAAGTTCGTTTATAGTGAACTCCCTGTATAGGGAATATGGATTGTAGTTAAACGATGCGTCTAAGGTGCGCCGCAGGATGTGATATTCAGCGATGTCACTATTGGCGAAGCGCTCTGACCCGTTTGTCACCCCCACACCTCGGTGCTTACCCAACACAAGGCCTGTGCACATGCCCATAGGCCTTGTGGGCATGTTCGTGTCATCTTTTTTTAATAGAGCGCAAGTCACAGTAATGAAAAAATACAAACAATTAGTGATGTGACGTTAAGTGCCGGATCTCCCCCGAAAGCAGTCATCAGGGGATGCGAACTTGACCCACTTGGGCTTTTGTGCTGAGCTGGGCACTGTGCATGCTGCATTGTTCATGCAGGCCGGAGTGGTAACAAAAGAGCCCCTCTTTCCCCTCACCGGAGAACACGAACTCCAGCCGAACGCTGACGCCGCGTTCGGTTAGGTCAGCCTAGCGCTGAGCCATTGTATTTGTTGTCCCCATCCATCTAGTTCTAAAGTTAACCGCTTGGGGCGCCATGGTCTGATCTCCTCCCCAATAGCTAAAGCGACCTCTTTCTTGTTGTCCCAGAAATGTTTTGTAACATCTATCAGTGATATTACCACGCGCGTTGCCCAGCGAGCGCATGGCCGAGTGGTTACCGCGCTTGGCTCTCGCGCGGAGGCTCCGGGTTAGACACCGGAAAGCCGACTTCTCTTTTATTTATTTATTTAACTTGACATTCTGGTAAGTTCGAGAATTTTGTCGTCTGATCGAGTTACGAATGTTCTACGCGCCGAACTTTCTACGCCGAATGTTCCAGAAACCCCCGCGGGTACAAAAGGTGCTCCGAGTGGCGGTCCGGAGTCAGTCTCGCCCCAGCGGTCGATCTTGCTGTTTCGCCGACATCGACGCCTGCGACGCTAGCCCTTCTCTATTTTGATTTGTGAACAAGTTCGCCCCCTTAAACGTTTAGTTTCTTTAGTTATTCGCCGCCTCATCATTTATCATTCGCGACAATATTTTGCTCTTTATAGTCGGACTGCATAAAATATCCCTACGATACTTTTTTCCCCCGTTTTGTGTTGTTGCGTGCTGATAAACCATTCTGGTAACCCAGATTTGCGTAGCTGCATAATTGTCGTTGTCAATGACGTCGATACAAATTAAGCAATGCGGAAGTATCTTCAAAAGTAACTGAAATACATTTCTAAGTATTTGTACTCTACTCAAGATACTTTACAGTGAAAGTAACTTGAGTAGTATTTTAAATACTTTATGAAGCAGGTATTTAGTAACTTAACTTAAATACTTTTATCGAGTATTTTGTCCAACACTGGATTGAACCCAGGAACCTGGGTTCTGCAGCGCGAGCTTTCGCTCCATGGGCTCCGAGCTGCTGTGCGCGAGACCATTCGGCCACCGATCCCCCCTGTCAGTCGTGTACTCTAGTGCCACTAAATAAGCTTATTTAGTGGCTCTAGTGTACTGGAAGCTGACACTGTCATCGGGACACTTTTCAAAGTCTGGACATGTCCCGGAGATCCCAGCTCTAGTAAGGTGCTGTGCATGCAGTTCTTAACTGTCGGCAGCAGTGGCGTCCGCCGACAGCCCTTCGTGAGCTAATGGCTCGTGAAGGGGATGGGGGTGGTCTTAGGAGGCAACGCAGGCAAACACAAATATAGAACTAACTAAGCTAGGGGCAACATGCCTTTCTATACCCCACAATAGAGTAGGACCACTGTACAGCCTTTGTCAGTTGGAAAAAATGCCTCTTTGGAGTGGACGTCGTGCGGCAGCCCTTATGATGAAGACAAGCTCACTCAATTTCAGTGATGATTTGTTGTTGTTATGTTAAGGGGGTCATACGTTACTCAATATTTGCCATCACAAGCTAGTTCAAACCTTTGACCTAGTTTCAGATCTTTACGACAATGTCCATTCGTTTTATCAGACCGACAATATGTGTTTTTTTTCACATTTCAGAGTCCTTCGATTGCGTGTCCGATGGACGGTCATTACAAAGGCTTCAAAGGCTGAACAAAGACCCTTCGATTATACATTGAATTAGAGAATTTTATCTAACAAAAAATAAACTGTTGCAGTTTCGAACCATTTGCCAACGAGTTTGAATGTCAAGTCCGGCGTGCCCCAGGCCTCTGAGCTAGGCCCCCTACTGTTTCACATTTATATAGACAATCTTCCCGTTGGTATATCTTCCTCAACTCGGCCCTCTGTAGATGACTACGTCTCATACAGGAAATTAGTAAGTATAAATGACACCCTCGTTTTGCAAAACAACATAAACCCGTTTTCATGATGTAGTAAGTTGCAAATGCGTATTAACATCAACAAAACCAAATCGATGACTGTATCATTGACTAAATTCACAATCTGTTGCAAGTACACAATAAACGGTGCCCCCACCCCCCCCCCTTGAAAAAATTACAAATATAAATACCTGGAAAGATATTTGTTTAATTGTGTCATAGCTTAAGGTCGCATTAACGCATTGATTGCGTTGTAAATAAGGCAAGTCGGTCATTCGGGTTCATTAAACGCAAATTGTTTTTAGCATCTGCCAAAACTCGTCTTCTAGGGTTCAAATCATTCGTCAGGTCCCAGCTGGAGTGTGCTAGTATTATATGGTATTCTTACAAAGACTATTTAATTAATAAAATATAAATAATTCGAAACAAGTCGAAACAAGGAAGCACGCTTTATCTTCAAAGACTGTTCACCATCTACGAGCGTATCGGCCCTAAAATATAGAGCTAATGCGCCTTTATTCGACACTAGACGCTTCCCGTCTTGCGTTCATTTCAAACATTTGATATTTTGATGTTCCCGTCAAGGAGCGGTCATTACTTCCCCCTTATCGCGTTTTTTTCTGGACACGATCATCCTGATAAACTTTGCTTACAAAAATGTCGTACGAAACAATCTTTCAACTTTCGTTGCAGCTTGCTATTTCCGAGTGGAATACTCTTCACATAACATTGTAGAAATTACAGATAAAACAGAATTCAAAACATTATGTGAATTATTACTTTCCGGTACTTATGAATCGTGCATGTGTGCGTGTAAAGTTTGTTTAAATTGTATTTATTGATATTGCCATTTTTCATTTTTTTTTAAATCTTGATTGAAAAAACAAAAATGTTTCTCCAACTAAGACCCTTGTCTTAAATGCAAAGGAAAGAAATTTTGTAGATAATTTTAAGAGTTTATGCGTAATTTTCCATCAGTACATATCTTGGGAAAATCATGTAAATGATTTACGCACTAGATTGTCAAAGGTCATTGGACTAGTCTCTCGTAACCGTTTTATTCTACCGAGAAATGTTAGGCTTCTTTTATATCATACTTTATTTCTTTCTCACCTGAATTATTGTTATCTAGTTTAGAACCGAACCACCCACACAAATCTAAAAAAATAAAAAATACTCCTATTGCAAAAAAAAAAAAATATGTGCGTCTCATTGAGAATGTTTCTTATGACTCTAGCACCAGGGTCTCTTTATGAAAAATAGTATACTTCCTGTTTACAATGTGTACAAGTATAGGCTCGCGATCAGTTTTAAGTTAGAAAAGAAAAAAAAATGGGGATAGCTTAGTAAACCTCGCGGAGCTAAAAGAACATGCAACTTGCTACCCAACTCGGTCGACGGAACATTGGACTGTGCCACTGTGTCACAACAATTATTCAATGCAATCACTCAAACACACACTTCCTACTGTACTGAACACCCTAATAAAAATAACATTGATATTATTTCTATTGCAATTCAGAAATTACGTACTGAACTAATGTGGAGCGAAAACGAATGAATCGATTTATGAGACCTGTTTGATGTTTGTATTTTACTTTGTTATGTCGGCTTTCTCTGTGTTTTTCGCTGTTACTTTGTTTTGACTTCTGTATATGCCACTAGAAGGGAGCAAGGTGCTCCGTCATGCTGTTTGTTTGCAGCTTTTTTGCCTTGTTTTCTTTATTTATGTATCGAAGTGGAAATTAAAGTTCCTTAATATTATTTTAATAATAATAATTATGGTGTTTCTTTGTATGGGCGTTATTTCGTGTTGTTTATGCCATCACATTTGGTAATTCCCTCATATAATGCTCTGACCAAACGACCTGAGGTATGTTAAATAAATAAAAAAAAGTAACTCTAAACGCTTAAGCAAAATTTAAAAGAAAAGTGAAGATTTTTTTTAAAATATCGTTGTGCAATTTTGTTACATTTAGTGAAATGAGCTGCGTTTATTCATTGTTGTTGCTTATGTTGGGGTGAAGAGAAAGAGGGTGCAAGGCTACACTTGCTTAGCGTGATTCTGACCCAACAGATGGCGATGGGATCGCCTTCCAGACCTGTACATCAATGCAAGAAATCGTGTGTGATGGCGTTTCGATGCAGTGTGGTGTTTTGGCGATACACATGCACAACAAAAACAACCGACGCGTGTAAAAATATAAGATTGCTTGTGCTTAATTAATACATCGGGGATTTTAGAGGCCAATTCCACATATTTCAATGTGATCAAATTTATATGACGGGCCGGCCCTTTTGTCGTGCATGTGTTTGGCTCTTAATAGATTTCCAGAAAACCTTGATGACGTGATAGACGCGGGTTTCCAAGATATTAGCATGAGAAATTAAATACCACAGAAATTAATACAAATAAACTATTTATTATTTTGGTCGGACGTCTCATTTAGGTAACTTGATGCTTATTTTGACCGAAGCCATATGAGATTAGAAAACAATGAGGAGCACTCAGGTGTAGATATTGAGTTTCTTAAACACAAAGTAGGACTGGTGCGGGAGTCTTGCGCCTAATAAAGTAATACCAAGGTTAAACATTCACTTAAAGTATTAAATGATAAGAAATAATTTTATTACGAGTACAGTAATAAATTCAATGAATGGCCAGGCAAAGACTCTGGGTCTGTGGATAGCTTTTGCACAGAGTTTAAGTGATGTAACAGTCTTAATGTTGGGATTTTTGCGCGCAAGCAGCGGTGTACAAAACTTAAAAATATGGAAAGGGTGGAGTGTGTTTTATAAATATGGTGTAAGTGCTCACATCGCACGCTAATTAGGACTGAAACAGCGCTACATTTTACACTAGCTTTGAGCGTATCGAAAGCTAAGGGTGCATCGAAAGCTAGAGTTCGCACACATATACTGCTCAGTGTTGTGTCTGGTGATTTAAACCAGAAAAAAATAGGCCGGTTAGGTAAACTGATGACCGTTTTTATTGATGTTGCCGAATGGATTCCCCTTGGATTCGCTTGCCTTTATTTGGCTTACCGAGTAGCTTGCAAAAATATCGAAACTGAAATCGAAACACAACATTTCCCCCTACCTTAATGACTGAAGCAACAACTTAGGCGTGGTGTTGAAACAAATAAAGAAGATAAAAAATGAAATGCAAATGATGTTTAACACTTTCAACCTGATCCCTGTCAGTTTCGGTAGCGTGGGGACTTGAACCCTCTTGAAGCTGTGGCAGGGTATCGACTGGCTGTCTCCTGACAGTCGTCTTGTCCAGCCGTTTCGATGTTTTGTCCTGCTTGCCCTGGGGTGTCTTCAGCTGGAGGATGGAGATCGTCATCTTAATCGTCCTCTTTCTCGTGCCACTTTAGGTCAGCGTTTATCTTCTTGAAGAAACTTGCGTTTCGAGTTATGCCTCTTTCTCGTCGTCTCGCCGTGATCTTCGATCCTTAAACCCTTGTCACCACGTAGGGGTCTAGGTCGAAGTATGGCGTTAGTTTGTTCTGCTTTTTTTTTTTGTTTGCACAGTACTATATCCCCTTGTGTGAATGAGTGTTGCCGGGTGTGTCGTCGCTCGTCAGTGTATTGCTTAGATTTCCTTTCTTCGGCCTCGTCATCTTGACGCACATTGAAGTCCTCGTTCACTCCGTTGTCTGAGGATCGTGGCAGTATCGTCTGTATCTGTCTGCCCAAGAGAAGTTCGTACAGAGATCTCTTAATTGTGGCATGTGGGGTTGCTCTGTAGCACATCAAGAAGTCATCCATGCCCTGCATTCAATCTCTTCCCTCGACAAGCAGATCATTGATGGCCTTGGTTAAGGTTCGAACACCCATCCTCGTCGCCAGTTTGTTGTGTCTGGTGATTTAAACCAGAAAGAAGAGGCCGGTTATGTTAACTGATAACCGTCTTTAATGATGTTGTCGAATGGATTCCCCTTGGATTTGCTTGCATTTCTTTGGCTTATCAATCTGCTGGCAAAAATATCGAAACTGAAATCGAAACACAACACTCAGGCCGTGATGTTTGAATTCTCATAGTACTTATACCTTTAGATTTGGTCCTTATTTATTACAACAGAAAGAAGGAAATATTAAGACCATGAGTTGATAGAAAAACTCCACCCGTTGAAAGGTACCAATAATCTCGGCGCCGATTATGAGTATTCAATGCATGCCAAGAGTCGTGTGCTGATAACGAGTTTCTTTTTTTCTACCCGTCATTTTATACAATCAGAGTTGTTCTTTTAACAACACTGTTTACCCACGCAAGCGACCACATGGGAAGTTTATAATATCGTGTCTTGATTGTGGCACACGTGACAAGTAGAATAGGTGTTGTGCAATCCGCGAAATATATTGCTCCTGTGTTTACCTTGGTTTCTAATGCATATCGCACACAAAAGCGCACGAGCTAGATTGAAGCTGGAAACGAAAACAATAAAGATAAGCAAGTGTGTAGTCGCGTGAAAACTGAAGAATTGCACATATGCAAAAGATAAGCTTTGTTCCATCAAATACTTTGCCAGTAAAGTATTTCGTTTTACCGTGCGAGCGAAGCGGAACCTACAACCGGGAGCATGCTGCCCTGAATTACTCTTCCATTGAACAAGCGCACGTGCTGGGTAGAGCCGTTCAAAGCATGGAGCTCGCTTTTATAGCTTTTGGTACGCTCATACATAAATTAATTTAGGCGTGAAGTGCTTTCGCATTTAAAAGACAATTGTAATGAATCATATTATTACCTTTTTTTTAAATAAGTGCGCCCATGTTTTTTTGTTTTTTTCTTGTCTTTTGCGTTAACGTGCCTTTTTCATATTCATATAATATTTCCCCACAAGTCCGACAACTATACTCTGTTTCATCATAAGTAAGAACCGCATAATAAAAAATCTAGACAAAAAAACGCGAACACACATTAAAAATGAAATGTCACGGCGCATTCAAAATTAGTCGTTAGTTTATCAGACAGCAGGAGTTTCGTACGACGACATTGTTACCCGTTGTATATTATAAATTTAGCCAATATATCTGTAAAAGCGTTAGCTCGGGGTTTTTAACGTGCATCGCGCAGTATATAGGGATACACGATCGCACGCCGGTACGATGCAGATGTGCGATTGAACCCAGAGTCCCTGCAGGTTCTGCAGCGTGAGCTCCGTGCTTTGAATGGAGCTCGCGCCCGCGTATTTCTCCACGTGTTCTGATATGCGGTAAGCCGACATACTCGGCCAATGATCCCCCACCGCACTTGGTCAACACCACCTAGATAAGCAGAAGGCCTCCGCACCGTCATCCCAGTCAGATCGATCGAGGCCTGAGATTGGGCACGAGTGCTGCGTCAGTGTTCGGCCGGGGCTCGTGTTCAATCAGCGCGTCGAAGGTCGGACTCGGGCCCAATAGCCGAGTCAGCGCGATCCGACTGTGGTGACGTTTCATAGAGGGAGAGGAGGCCACGCGGAGGCTTTGATTATTCTAGGGGGTGTTGACTTGGTTTAGCCTAGAGCCACTAAATGAGATACGCTTAGAGTATCGGCACTTTTTTCCCCAATATCTTTGTGGGCGCCCCTATTGTTGTGGTTTGCTATGTACAAAGCAGACGCAACTGCCGATCGTCATGATTCGAAAGTGCAACTTCCCCAGCATTAGTTTCGGTGTTGGGAAGCTCATGTAACATATTGCTTTGCTTTGTCGCGAACTGTTTCAACATTCGTGGAGGACGGAAAAACGTTTCCTGTGGTTTCAGATACAACTTCAGATAACTGACAACCATGAATTTAAGCAGCATTATCCGTAAGTGACATTACTCTGAAGTGTTGGTTGTTTATGGCTCTAGTTTAGCCCGACCGCACAGGCACAGAAAGAGAACGAACTGCATGACCTCGCGCTCTTGGCGCTACTTCAGTGGCTTCATCGGCCCGTAGCGTTGGCTGCGCTCTGATCTAAGGAAAGCAAATATTCAGATTTCAGGTTTTTACCACCTTTTCCAAGCTTTCTGATCTACTACGCGCATCTGACAAGTATTATACATGTTCTATATTAAACAATAAACCAAATAAAAATTGAGTTTGAGGAAATCGAATTTGATATTGTAAGTTTTCGAAACGTTCTTTCATTCAAATAAACGTAACAAACCTTATTTTTTACACTTAATATTGAATTTGTACTCATCGCAAAAAGCTAGATTTTATAGTTATGGTGAAATGAAGGTCATTGAAACATATTAAATATGTCACACGTAAGAATATGCCAAACTTTGCTGAGAATTCCACAAAAAGAAACAGTTTGACATTTTCTTTTTATTGTTTCAAAATGTAAGATATATTTTTTTTTTATTTCTAGGCCCAGTGAAACCTATTTTGAGAGTGTCACAAGCGTGTCTTAGTGCTTCATTTTGAGAAATTAGACAATGGCAAGCGGTCAAATTTACGATTTCCAACTGGTGGGAGAAACATTATTTCTCACCTCGGCCCCTTCATTGGTTAAAGGAATACTGAACCAAAGAATGTAGTGTCCATAATAAGTGGCGCACGTTCTTTCCACGAGCCAGCAGCCGCCGGTGTGAGCGAGCACACGCAATGAAAATGACGTCAAAGACCTCCATTCGCGCTTAAGGCGGCGGTCCCACGGCGGCCATCTTGAACAAGCCATTAGTTCAACCACTAGATGGCGGCACTCATCCGTGTGGCCAAAAGTGGCGCCATTCATTGTTGTAGAAATGCAGTGTGGCCTAGGGTGCCTTCATGTGCGCTTTGCTTGGGGTGATGACATCTGGCCATTTTGTTTCGAACGCTTATTTTTATTTTTTGTTCTGAAGCGCGTGAAAGGGCGTGTCCCTGCACGCGCTCGTGGCGCTGACTGTGCTACGGCGACATTTTGTTTCCTACGATTTCTTTGTATTTTTCCTTTGAGCGCGTGCTGTCGGCATCGGGTACTACAAACGATGGCATCACCCTAAACAGAAGGACATTGAGGCACTTTAGTGTGGCCTAGTGTGGCCAGAAAACAAGCTCGTGGCAGTGATGTTCCTCCTCTGCTCTTAATTTCCTCCTTTCTGCTGCTCGCCCATGCACGTTCAGCGCTCAGCGCGTGCTCCCGCTGACACAAATGCCAGGAAACGTGCCAGTGGTGGTAGCAGTGCCCAGGGGGGCTATGTTGCGCTTTTTGGACTCCCAGGAGACTTGGAAGAGGGAAGTGACGTCAACGACTAGAGAAACGCAGATTGGATGTTGACAGAAGAAAACAAAATCAACATCCAATCTGCATTTGCTGCGTTGTTGACGTCACTTCCCTCTCCCTAGTCTCCTGGGAGTCCAAAAAGCGCAACATAGCCCCCCAGTTCGCACAGAAGCGGAGCCCAGCTAGCTCATCGACCCGATCGAGAGTGCCTAGCTTGAGATCGAGAGGCTCACAAGTCAGTAGCTATCGTTTTAACTATTCAAGAATTAAAAACATAGTCAATCAATCAGTGAAGAATGGTATCAAACGTTAAAGAAAATACATAAGACATGCCATGTCAGCATTTCGTTAATGAAAGATCTTTTGCACGACAAAAACGTTTAAATTCATTTTCGCTGTAAGTCAGAGCGCAGCCGACATAACAGGTCAATGAGGCCAATCAAGCAGAACCAAAAAAACGCTATGTCACGGAGCTCAACAACCTATAGTGCGTTTGTTGTCACCGGTCAAAGCAATCAAGCGCAAACCATGCACTATGGCCTTGCGCTTTTAGTATGCGTGTTTGTGCTTGTGTATCTTATAGTCTTTGACTGCATTTTGATCTATAATAAAACAAGCAATAGCAGACTTTTTTTTTCAAGACAGGTGTTCAAAAGGGCGCTTTATATAACTCATCATTTTGATGGTAGTTTGATTAAACTTGAATACCAATTATCTGACCTTATAAATAACCACCCTAATATTGTTGAAATAGTACGCCGAGGTCGAAGACTCTGCATGTCCAAGAAAAGAGTAAAAGTGTATTTTGTAGCCCAAGTTCCTATAAACAAAGTAAATGAACGACTTTCGAAACAAACTTTAATACATTTCGGTCTGGATGGGAATCGAATCCGGGCCTCCGGGGTGCGAGACGGGCACGCTTCCCCGACTCCACGGCGGCTCCAAGGTCCTGGCTGCGACATTGCACACGTCCCGTCGCAACCATCTGGCTGACTAAAGGTGTGTCCAAGTGCGTGCGTCATTGGGCACGTGACGGTGCAGCCAATGGGAAGAAGGTGGCGCCACGTCATGAGTGTATAACTTGAGCGCGCTGTTTCCCGCGCGTCACACACCGAATCAGCAAAAATAACGCATGTCGAAAAAATAAATCGAAAACTTTTCACCAAAAGGACTGCAATGCTTTCATATTCCCACACGTAAGCAATCAAAAGTGTCTGTGCGGAATTTTCTTTTGTATTCTTTTGCCGCAGCCCCTCAGACACATGTATGTCTGGAAATAAGGATTATTATTATTATTATTATTAACTCACGCACACAATATTTATTGTTATTTTTACAACATGTTCACGGGAGAACCGCCAAGTGGTCTGGACCATCTAAAGTTCAGTGTGTCTTCACGTTCCTATAGCCGTCTGCACGTTCACGTTCAAATGGAAAAACACCGTAGACCGTCTTCTCTTTTCAAATGACAACGAACCGAAGCAGGCACGTAGCCAGGGGGGGCATGGGGCCCGGCCTTCCCCCGAAATCTTCCATTTTGCTGAGACCCCCTCTCCCCCCTCCACCTCATACAGCATTTTGTCATGGGCGCCCCCCCCCCCCCCCCCCCCCCCGAAACAAAATCCTGGCTACGTGCCTGAACCGAAGACCACATGAAGTGGTGACAACTCAGCCATTTTTCCGCCCAAACGTTTTTTTATGCATTTTGAAGTGCGCGCAATCCGGTGTCACTCAGCTCGAGCCCGAAGCTTTGGCTAGTGCATAGACGCTATTTTACCGCCCAAATCACGCACCGAGTGCGCGAGAGCGTAACGCGCTGGCACATCCAGAGCAACAATGGATGTCTTCACCCTGAGATAGACAGACATGTAGGCAACCTAGGCTAGAGTGAACAGGCATGATCTCTTACGGCCATTGCACCGGGAGTAGTAGCTCCCTGCGGCGGCAGCTTGGAGGGGTCGCTGTAACCCTACCGCTCCTACAGTGCTTTAATTCCTTCTGAGAGGCACGTCCTTTTCACCGTGTTGTCCTCTTTGCTCGGGGGTTGAGTTGGATAAGTTTCTAGAGTAATTGGACCTACAGTTCGTGAGGCCAGCTGCCTTCAGGGACTTATGCGGAACACGTCTTTCTCTTCGTTTCCTTAAGAAACAAGTTTGTATAGACAAGAATTTAATTATTGTAAGCCGAAACTTATTTCAATCTGCTCACTACAGTTATTTCAAGCAAGTATAATTGCACACATTTTCAATCGCATTGGTCAGGGAACAGTTGTTCAGGATGGCTCAGGCGGCGTTGGGCATGGTTGTGTGGTCGCACCCCTACGCGGCTAAAGAAGTTCCATTGCTCCTCGGCGAGAGTGAAGGCCACAAGGAAACCGCTCTCTAGCCCGGTCATGGAAGAACATGGCAGGGCAGCACTGAGCATCTCGCTTGATTTTATTTCGCAATACTCATTGCGGGGACTCTGAAAAACGAAAGAGAAGCGCGAGGAAATTTCACGAGTTGTGATTCTGGACCGGCTTGCTAGAACAGCGTCTCAGCTGAGAGTGAGTGAAAGAAAGCACTGCAAAAGGTTGGGCGCACGACTGTCTTGAGACGCGGCTTGAGTCCCGCTCAGCTCGAGCGCTGGTTTTGGCATTATTTCTTCGCAAAGTT